>OU744317.1:81960634-81990738 GCA_916610145.1 Eristalis arbustorum
ATAATAGATTCAGCATGCAAATATGCTACTTTTGTGCCCTAAGCCATGCCACCACCGCCAGGAGAAAGTAGGGAAAAATTTGAGTCGACGCTAACCTAAAATTGTGATCACAACAAACACCACACACCACGTCTCCCAAATTTTCGTTGCGGCTTTTTTTGCCATGGATTCAGCATGTAAAGACGCTGCTCTGAACCCCTCAAACATCCGCCATTGCCAGAAGAAAGTAGGGAGAACATCGAAGCTAACCTAAAATAGTGACATAAAGAAAGCCTTTTTTGAACAATCGGCCATATCTCCTAAACGGTTTTTTATTTTTAGTTGCGCTCTTCTGGCATGAAGCACGCAAAGACCCTTCTTTAAAGCCCTCAAACATGCCCCGAGAATATAGGAAAAAATGTCGGTTGAAGCTAACCTGAAATAGTGGGAAACAAGTAGAAAATAGGAACACATGCTAAATATTGTTGTGCTGAAAGGAAGAACATGTTTACACCAAAGAAGAGTCTAAACTCCTGTACGAGTACCCTCCCGATGACGAATGCAAGCAAATAATAAATTGAGACCACTCACCGGCTGGATGATCTTGAACTGCTGGTATTAAAGATGTCAACGAATTTGATGATCGTCTTGGTTCGCTAGTTCAGCTTTGGAAAGCCAATACGAATCAACCATGGTATCCTCGACTTAACAAAATCACTTACGAATCGCGGGTAATCGGGTAGTATACCTCGACGTCGCCAATCATGGACGACATTTCAGATAGAAAAAGCGACACTCCCGGACACTGTAGGACGATTGATGCCATCATCCCAACATGCAGTCACAGCATTCACGAAAAGAATCTGAGGATGTTCTTGAAATTGAAGAACTCCTGACCGACTCGGAGGACGTTCCTCTCAGACGTTCACGACATTTCGGAACTCTTGTGACATTCTTGGGATGATCGCATCGCTCTTCAAAGGATTGGAACACACTCGATACAATAAGCAGATACGGGAGGGAATTTGGAAGGGACTGGTGAGCATTTGAAGCGCACTCAAAGGTATGCTTGAAGAGCTTACAACACTGTTTGAATGGACATGGGACAAGACAGAGAAAGAGATTTAGAATGATTACAGGTTTTTACAATGATCTCCACCGCACTGGAGCCTTTTTGGAATTTTGGCACGATATTTAAAGAAGTATTGACCGACGAATCGAACAGGGACAGAGACAGAGAGAACAAGGCCATTTTTGGAAGGATTTTTGGAACACTTTTTTTTCACAAATTCATGTGACTTTTTCCTCACTTTCACTTCACTTTCAAGGAACTCCAGACGTCGACTTCGTTGAAGGATCTGGAAGAAAACAAATGTTAATGAATCTTGACCAACTCGGTGGACATTCGGTGAACTCTTACCTGAAGTTGGAGATTCTCCGTCGACATGGGTAGACGTAGTGAAGAAACTGCAAAGAAACAAGAGAAACCACTTAAATTTCGAAGTGTTTGAGGAGATCAGCGTGTAATCTTTGCACATTTTCAGATCAGCGGCTAATCTTCGATTGAATGCACAGTATCAGCATTTTACCTGAAGGAGGATTGGATTTGAAGCCTTGAAGTCGAAAGGACACAGCACGAAAGGACTTCTGATTGGATTTGAAGCCTTCTGATCGAAAGAACACAACACGAACACACTTCCGATTGGATTCAATGTCCAATCATCAATTTAACACTCATTTAATAGATAACTTCTGCTGAAACTAATCGAATTGAACGATTTTGCACTAAATTTCTCACTTTTTACCACGACGCGACTGGCGATTGGAACCTTTCCCGTCAGCTTTTCCAATTTCATTACGACGCGACGTTTTGATTTCGAATTGAAACCTCCTTTGTGCAATTTTTTTTCCGATTTTATCCCGACACGACGCTACAATTACGAATTTCATCTCTGGTGAATCTTCTCGACAATTTCATTCGCGCTTCGTACATAATTCCAGCAAACCACCCTACAACCGATTAAGAAAACACAGAAAAACTAAACATTTCTTAAACAATTTTCCAACGAAACAATTTGCGAAACAAAACACTCCCTGCCGCAGTTGCAGATTTTAATTTTGAACTGAGATGCCAAGCGTCATTTCTGCATTCTCTTTTGAGCGTCAGTTCCTCTGTTTAACGGTACTTCTTGAAGTCAACGGGGTTTGGTTTGATGAAATGCAGTGCGAGCAAAGGGAGCGACAAGAGAAGTCGACGGTGGGCACGCAAAAAATTGGTGAAGATGAGCGTGGGGAAGGGTGATTGGTGGAGAAGTGGATTGTGGTGGAATTTGTGTTTTAAGAGTCTCTCCCCCCGATGCATTTAAGAGCATTCTTGATTGATGAACAGGAGTGAGGATTTTTTTTTAAATGCGCGTGGTGAAGGGGTTATTGTTCTTTGTGTGGCGCTACAGTCCGGGGTGGGGCCTGGGCCTCAACCAACATGAGGGGTTATTAATACCGTTAATTGTTCGGGGTCATGACACAGCACGGGCCAAAGGTATAGAGTTGGAGAGGGAGAGGAGGTACCTGTGCGTCTGAGAATAGCATTCCATATTCGAGTAGTGCGGCTTAAAACGAATTTCTTAATTTTATTGTGAGTCCAAAAGCAGGCTTAAGGGTGAACTGATGGGCATGCCTGGGAAGATGGTGAATTAGTTTTACTTTACGTTGCTCAAGTATCCACCCTGTGACACTTTATGTGTAGCCAAAGCTCACTTGTAGCATAGATCGCCTCGCTTATGCCATGGAAATAAGCACATGCAGTAGGCAGCAGGCGAGGATTTGTATTCGGTCCAATGAGGACTCACTTTTTGGATCTAAATCGACTGCCTTTTTCTGGGCAATCTGGTTCACTTCCTGTGCTCTGCATTCTCATCCCTGTTGGGAATTGATTGAAGATTGACAATGATGAGGCGGATGTAGATTGGGAAGATCTTACTTGAATTCATCAGGAATCTCCTCAGTCCACCACAGAGATTTGATGAAAGTCTGTGGAAGAGTTCGAGGCGCAATTGGTTGGTTAAGTGGCCGAAGTGCCTGAGCTGAAAGGAGGGGTACTTGTGAAATGAAGAGGATGGTTGGATAACTTCGTTTGGTGGCCACAAGCAAATGGGAACAGAAGAGGGAAGCCACTCACTTTCATTGCCTTCAAGATCACTGCAGGCTCTCTAAATCTCTCTCAATCCACATCATGTCGTGGCATCCTCTGAAAGACATCCCATCACTCGATGCGGCGCCAGTTAACACGATTGCTCATTGGATTCCCAGTGAATCAACTCGATGTTTGGCTTTCATTAACGACTCAGCTCATCAGTGGCAGCCACAAACACAGACACCACCTCATTTCATTTTCTTGGAGCACCACGCACGGAATGTTGTATAGACAGTGTGTATCTCACGTAATCAGATAAATAAACAAGCCATCCGCGGTAGGCTGTGAGAATCGTTTACGAGGCGGATGCAATGCTTGTTTGTGGCTAAATTTCATAATTGCACCTCCCCTAATTATCTCCTCTCTTTCTTTCCAGATGGCACTTGACGGGAAGGCGATAATCAAAGAAGAAATCACCGACAAAGACGCCTTCGAGGCCACAGCAACAGCTAATAATCGACGAACCAAAGGTAAGCCCATCACTTTAGAATGCGTGTGTGTGTGTGTGTCGTAGAATAAACAAAGCACACCTCCCCCTGTTTTCGTGTGTCGTGCGACAACCCTTGTCTGAACATTCTGCTGCGTTCCCATCAGCATGATTAATTGCCACAGACACAAAACCACCCATCCACCCACCCACTGCCACACTTCAAAGATGAGACCGAAGCCAGACACGGGAGAGGATGGGGTGAAAACAAACGACAGGGCACGGCAACGAGCAGCGAGCTCAAATCAATCTTTTGTGTGTTGCTTTCTCCTCAGTCTCAATTGACAGGTGTCCAGCATGCAAAGTTCCCACTGCTCCCGGTCTGTGTACACCTCGGAGAGGAATACCCAACCAGTGGGTTCATCCCTTATCGGTTTAGAGAACGCAGACATCACCCTTGTGCCAACGCGGTGGCAAGAGCTGTGAAAATATTTTGATACGTTTCAACCACGTTACATCACAATTCACCGCTGACGGGGGAGGGGATGAAGACGACCCAGCTGAATGGTCTCACGTCCCCACGACTCCTGGCCGGGCCCCATTAAGACTCGCTTTGTTGATAGCCAACCACCCTTGAAGAGGCGCACAGAGGGTGTGTGCCAGTCTGTGTTTGTTGTCTCACGGATGGACCTTCGTTTCCCTTCGTGATGTGCAACACCGAGTGACGGTAGAAAGGTAGAAGGAAGAAGGAATTCTTTTCAAAACGAGACCCGGTGTGTCCTTGGAGCGATTCTCATAAATTCACAAAAGATGTGTATATTCCCATCGAGGGAAAAAAAAGAGAAGAAGAAGATGCTCGGTCGACTTAGACCACTTGCGGTTGTGTACACATGTCCTGTCCGTTCACTGCCTCCCTCAGAAGGTGCACACAGATGTTCAGAGTTCTTGAGTAACAACTGGTGATGCATGCAAAATGTTCGCAACAGAACTTTTCCAGTTGGATCTCGTGTAATGCATGCATGACCTACGGCCTACTCACTTAGGGCAACACCCCCAATCCGCCCCTCCCCACCGTTTAGAGACACAACGAAAGCTGAAGAGACGGTCACAAGCAGCAGCAGCAGTGGCAAGCAACAGCAGCGTCAGGGAAAACTTTT
Organism: Eristalis arbustorum; assembly: GCA_916610145.1. Lineage (NCBI taxonomy): Eukaryota > Metazoa > Arthropoda > Insecta > Diptera > Syrphidae > Eristalis > Eristalis arbustorum. The sequence goes on from OU744317.1 coordinate 81,965,391, forward strand.
CTGCATGGCACATGGCAGCGAATGCCCGAAAGGATTATGACCTCCTTCTCCTACACTTCACGCACCTTCTTCACCATTGCACATTGATGTCAAACACCCCCACCGAGAGCGACGGCAGCAGCAGCAGGAGCAGGAGCAGCACACAGCAGACAGGCAGGCACAGGAGGGAATAAGAAATTCGATGCTGTTTGGACAAGCTAATGGGAAATTTTCCCGATGAGACCAGCTGCTGAAGCGCACACAGTCCCTTGTTTGCTGCGATAGTCCGTCCGATTTGTCGGCATTCGTCGTTCCTCGTCGACGAGTGTGCTTGTGTTTCCTGCCTTACATTCCATCTGAAACTATTTGCACTTGCCAAGAGGACGAAACCAGACGACACACACGGAATGGGTGAATTTGTTTGAAGAGCATTTCGGAATCTGACCATTTGTCCCTAATTGAGGGATGATACACGAGTGAATGCATGCGACTCGACGACGAGACAATGAGGTGTAGTCGCATCGAGGGGGTAGGAGGGATATCTCGACCGGGCCAGATGGGCAGAAGCTAATTCCGTTTTCGTAATTAAAATATTCCATCAGATTTTGGATTTGGCCGAAGGGATTTTGTGTATTCACTTCGATAATCCTTTGCAAACATTTGAATCCACTTTCATCTTGAGGTTCTGATGGGTTTTTTGGTGTTGCTAGCAGACATCTGGTTGCTGGTGAGTGATGGGACGTCATGAGCACAAGGCTCGTGTGTCATATTGGTTTTGACGTTTGAGATGTGTTCGAAATTCGAGTACTATTTCGAATGGCAATTTCTCTGGGATGCAAAATCAGGTGAATTCGTGTCAATTTTGTGGGAAAAGGCTGAGCTAATAATCAAACTGCTGTCGAAATTGACATTCAAGCTGGTGCGCCTTTTCAGTTTCATTTATCAGGAGTCAATGCATGCCCTGGAGACAATGAAGACACTTCTTCTCCGTCCAACTGCTGTCAAATTTGACACTCATGTTGATGTGCTTCCACATTTTCTGACAATTTGGTTCGAATCTGGTTACTTCTTCGACTGGCAACTCTCTCTCTGGTTAGGCAAATCAGGTCAATTCGTACCCAACATGGACACACATGTTTTTCCGTCAAACTGCTGTCAAACTTGATGTTCAAATCGATGTGCTTTACCATTTTCTGACAGTCTTGTTCGAATTGTGTTCGAAACTCGCCCACCCGTCATCTGGTCTGTCACAAGTGAGAGGTCAATGCCTGCCCTGGTCGCAGTGAACACACCCCTATCCTGTCAAAGTTCGTGCACTTCCGTCAATAATCTGTCAGAAGTGTATGAGATCAGGTTCCCCTGGTCGCAATTAACGGTCAAAATTGAAGTGATGCCTCATTTTTTGACATTCTCGTTCGAATTAAGTTCGAAACTCATCCCTTCATCATTTTGTCTGTGGGAAGTGTGGGTCCTATGCATGCCCAATGAACACATCCCTTTCCTGTCAAAATTGACGTTCCCAGTTCGTGCCATCTTTGGTCATCTCCCCCCCATTCCACTTTCTGCAGCTTTTTCCATCTGCAACCCAATTGTTTGCGAGAATATTTAAAACCAACTCTGACATATGTGTTGACAATTATTGCTCAACTTTAGGGATCCGTTGAGAATGAACGAAGCGGAGGTTTTGCAATGTAAACACGCACTGCCAAAGGACATAGAAACCTCAGCCTCAGGCTGCCACTGGGTGGATGGGCGCATTGGTTTGGTCGACAGATATGAAACACTGAATAGACCATGTGACATCGATTTGTAGCTTGTTTCCCGAGCAGAGAATGCGTACCCTGGTGCCTGCTGCATTATTTGCGATCCATAATGTTGAGACATGTGTTTGCATTTCAATTCCCTGCCCAAGTCTCACTACCCCACCCACCATCATCCCATCAGCTGTGTTTGATTTTCACAACTGACACAGAAAGCCCGGACAAGTGAGAGAGAGCGTACGGGTTGCATAATGGATGTGTGTGCAGAGCAGGTCTGTTTGCAATTGGTCTGTGGGTTCTCTAAACATGCAACCGAAAAGGACATTGAGGTTTCTCCGCAACGGGAGACACACCAGCAGCTGCATATGCTTATAATAAATTCAATCTTCATTATAATAAACATACACACCCACATCGACACACCCACTCATTAGTTGTGCACACATTTACAGGTGGTAATGCGTGCAAGGACAACTGCAGAACACCAGATTCCCCAGAAAGTGCCCGAGCAGTTGCGCCCCGTTCACCCATGTCACCGCAGATTCATCACTCTAGTCTGGCACCACCTCCAAGGCCGAATAGGAACTCCAGCTCGTCGCCAGTGGTGAATGGTGCCACAACCACACCGCCGCCACCGCCTCCGCCGGCGGCACATGTCGAGCAGGCGAGACTTTTGGGTAAGATTCGAAAGTTTCTCGGTTCGTTGGTGCAGCTGGCACAGGATGTGCATCCGGAGGTGAGCGAGAGAGTTCGTGCACTGGTCCTGTCACTTGGGGTAAGTTTGTCCATCACACACCCCCACACACACACAGTTACCTTCACCTTGCCCTCATCTCATTCCAGAGCGGTGGCATTTCGATTGAGGACTTTCGAATAGCCCTGCAAGAGGCCATCAATCTTCCACTGCGCCCCTATGTCATTCCATTGCTCAAGAGTCACGTGTCGCTGCTGCAGCGCGAGATAGCCGCGCTGTCCCGAGCCACAAATCAGACGCCGCTGCAGTACGTCACATCGAACGAGAACTCGGTGATGGAGTTCTCGCACGGCGGCCCGTCCGAGTACCAGGAGATCTTCATTCAACTGGACAGCACCTCGAACAGTTCCGCATCCAATGGCAACGGGCTGGTCTTCAAGCGGCGATCGTCGGACTCAATCATGGAGCACCACAACGGCGTTCAGGAGTGGAACGACTACATGTACCCGACCGCGGCGAAGCGACTCCACGCGCACAACGCTCCGCCGAGTGCGTACGTCGCCGGCCAGCCGGTCTCCCTCTTCGAGTATCCCGGTAGCGGGGCAAGCAGCCAGGCCGATGGTGGCTTCGGCGGGATGCTGGACAAGCCGAACCACCGCGACGAGCGCGAGATGCGAGCCACGGTCGAGGCCCAGCGCATCAGCCGCATGGGCGGCGAGGAGGAGTGGAAGAACATCCACACCATGCTCAACTGCATATCGGCCATGGTGGACAAGACAAAGCGCGCCATCACGATTCTCCAGCAGCGCGGCGTCGACCCGCAGCCGAACAGCTTCGCCGAGGCGTCCTCAGCCGCCGTGCTTGAGATCCGCCGCCAGACCGAGGAGAAGGTCGCCGAATTCAAGAGGAACGCCGAGGAGGCTGTCAATCAGGTGAGCCAAGAAATCCTCTTTTAACCCGTCGGAGTTTAATGAAAACGCTTCTGATTCCAGGTCAAGCGGCAGGCATGCATCGAGATTCAGAGAGCAGTGGCCTCGGCCGAGAGCCGCGCCGCCGAAGTCATGGCCCAGGAGCGACTGCGCATGGAGAAGTTCTTCGTGGAGATGAGTCGCAACACAACCGAACGTGAACTGGACAACAAGTCGCCCTCCATCACAGCTGGACAGAATGTAAGTGACCGGCCCCCCCGGGGATCGAGACAGTGGTCAGTGAACCCCCTTTCTTTGCAGGCCTGTTGGAACTGTGGACGAAAAGCAACAGAAACCTGCTCCGGCTGCAACTTGGCGCGATACTGCGGCGCATTCTGCCAGCACAAGGACTGGGAACATCACCATCAGGTAAGACCCAAACTCAGAGAGACCCACAGTCCAGAGGAAGCAATCAATTTCCTCTCCATTTCAGATCTGTGGCGTCTCCCGCTCGGATGTGGCCGCCGCCAAGCATCCATCCCAAGTCATCGCACTGTCGGCGAGTATTCGCGGCACACTGGCCCGGTCACCACCCACACCGTCGCAATCGTCGCAGTCAGCGCAGCCACCCTCAGCTCAATCCACACCCTCGGCCCTGGTGCCAAATGGTGTCAACGCGGGGAGCACCTCCAAATGACGCATTCGCATGATGAAACCCAAAAAGAAATACTTGTGCTAGTCAAATTAACTGTAACTTAACCTAAAACAATTTTTATCATTTTACGACGTACGTATAGAAAGAAAAGGAAAAAAAAATGTACACACCCCATCATCACAACACCACCCATTCCGCCTAGCATGCACATCCTTCCGCCCTTCCTTCTAATTCTACTTCAATGTGTGTGTGTGTGTTTAGAGACTCCCTCCCACCCTCCTCCCCTCCAGAGCGCGAGGCGTTTGATCAATGTTATCTATCTTAAGCGAGAGTCTTCGAGATGAAGTCGATGTAATTAATATATTTTATTTATTTTAAATGTAATGTCTGTCTGTGCAAGTGTATCCTTTTGTCCTCTTTCCCCATCCACTCCAACCCTCTTGTTGTACTTGTCTCCTAGACTAGACAGTGCAATAGTTTCCCCCACATGTCCCCGCCCCAAAATTCAGTATTCACCCATCGGATTGCTATTAGTTCTTGTTTTTGTACACATTCAATGGAGGACGTTCAGAGGGAGGCAACGATGGAACGAGTTCTTTTTAAGTGAGGCGCGTCAGTGCGAGAATCCGGGGGGCCCGGCGATCGTGGACTCGGCCTCGGGGCGTCCCGGTCTCGCACTGACGCCCGAGAAACTAGATGTAAACTGAGAAGAAGAAGAAAAAAAACAAACAAATGTGATTAATTTTAAAACTTTGAATGTTTCATTTTGTTAAATAAAAAAGAAATTAATTTATTGAAGAAAATATACGCAAGGGTGGTGGTTTTTTTTAACTCGAGCAAGAGAGAGAGAGAGATGAGCGGCAGCGGCAACATTGACATATTGACCGCAAAATCCAAGCAGTGGTTAGTAAGGCATTTTTGCTCGATTTCGGAGGCCATCTTCCAACTGCCACAGCGGCCCTTTTAGGGCTACCAGCGACTTGCGCACACCCCTTTCCATGTTCTGGTGTGTGTATTAAGAGATCCTGAGAGTTTGGAGGACATCCGACAACTTTCAGATTTTGACCGCAAAATCCAAGCAGTGGTTAGTAAGGCTTTTTTGCTCGATTTCGGAGGCCATCTTCCAACTGCCACAGCGGCACTGTTAGGGCTACCAGCGACTTGCGCACACCATTTTCCATGTTCTGGTGTGTTTATTAACCGATCCTGAGAGTTTGGAGGACATCCGACAACTTTCAGATTTTGACCGCGAAATCCAAGCAGTGGTTAGTAAGGCTTTTTTGCTCGATTTCGGAGGCCATCTTCCAACTGCCACAGCGGCCCTATTAGGGCTACCAGCGACTTGCGCACACCATTTTCCATGTTCTGGTGTGTGTATTAACCGATCCTGAGAGTTTGGAGGACATCCGACAACTTTCAGATTTTGACCGCGAAATCCAAGCAGTGGTTAGTAAGGCTTTTTTGCTCGATTTCGGAGGCCATCTTCCAACTGCCACAGCGGCCGTTTTAGGGCTACCAGCGACTTGCGCACACCATTTTCCATGTTCTGGTGTGTGTATTAAGAGATTCTGAGAGTTTGGAGGACATCCGACAACTTTCAAATTTTGACCACAAAATCCAAGCAGTGGTTAGTAAGGCATTTTTGCTCGATTTCGGAGGCCATCTTCCAACTGCCACAGCGGCCCTTTTAGGGCTACCAGCGACGTGCGCACACCATTTTCCATGTTCTGGTGTGTGTATTAAGAGATCCTGAGAGTTTGGAGGACATCCGACAACTTTCAGATTTTGACCGCAAAATCCAAGCAGTGGTTAGTAAGGCATTTCTGCTCGATTTCAGAGGCCATCTTCCAACTACCACAGCGGCCCTTTTAGGGCTACCAGCGACTTGCGCACACCATTTTCCATGTTCTGGTCTTGGTCAGTCTAGAGAAATTAGTGCAAGAACCCACCCAGATGACGGGGTTTTATAGTGAAAGAGGGGGTATTGGGGCTTGAACAGGTCGGTAAGGTAAGTAGCAACACTGTGAAATGTCTCGTGACTATTTGGACAGACAACCAAAATGTCATTTTGAGATGTGAGCGGTGTACTCGACAAGGTGGATCTAAATGTGGCGAGTGCGCATTTAGATCCACCTAGTCGAGTACATATGATGCGGGCTGTCCTATTCTGTGCTAGGAACTCGATTGGACAGGTCACAGACCTCAACTTGTAACCAGTTTGAGTAATATCTTGCAAGGAATTCCATGGAGGGCATTACATTGCTATCGACTTAATAAAGTACTAGCCCTTGAGTTGAACCAAAGCCTTGTCGCAAAAATCAGCTTTCAAATGACTGCAGGATCATGCAGACAATCTATTCCAAGAGGGATGTGCACATGGGTGTGCATCCAGTCGCATCGTAGTCCCATCACCTCGATCGCCACAGAGAGAAAATGGTCCCAACTTAAGAGCGCGCAGCACAACGACAAAGCCAACCCAGCATTTGTGCGTCGACCGAAAAATGAACACTGCCCCACTGGACATCGAATGCCACAAAGCCTGCATGAATTTCATCAAAACAACAGATTGCTCTACCTGCCCCCCTGACACATGTCACCGCTCCACCCCCTCCCACTCCCAGGAATGAGTCTTCGATTTTTGGACATCAATTCGTCGTTGAAACGATCCAACAGTCCGTCCAGAGGGGGTACACAAATTGAAATTACAATGTTTCCGCAGCACCCACGTCTTGCCCAGAATCCCATCAGCAAACCGGTCACCTTTCAACACTCTCCACAGACAATTGCACACGCAAAAGTAACCAAAAACAACAAACACAACGACAACGACAACGACAGCGACAAAGGGACACAATGCTTTTATCTTCGACCATATTCCTGCAACCCACCATCAGCACGCTCCGCATCAATAGAACCTCTACCTCCAGCACCACCACCTCCTCAACCTCATCATTCTCCTCCTCCTCCACCACCGCCATCACCTCCATCATCAGCTAGCAAGCAAAAGGCTGCCAAACGCATTCAGTTCTGTAATTGACACATGTTACGCTCTCTGGGAAACTGTGCTATACCGAGCAGTGTACAATAATCTCCACATGCACACACAGCCAACAGCCCAGGCATCCCGTCGTGGTCCCCCCGATGTGTGTGTGGGTGTGGGTGCGGGTGTAGAACCTCCCGATGCCCAAACTGCTCAAACTTCGCCACCCAACCGTGCCGCATGGGAAGCTCTCGTTCTCTTTGAAATCAGGACCAGATGTTGATTGAACCAAAATAAGGTTTCACAAGCACCACCGGTAGGTAGCCCCTCCCTGCTTACATCCCAGCACTCTCTGGGAGGGAGACGAGAATGAATGCTTACCTCAAATGCACAGGTTTTGTGTGGCGTGCGGGGGTGACGGGGGTTAAAATCCGATGTCCTTTGGGGCAATTGAAGGGGAATTTAAGCAGGCAACCGGAGCCCGACCCGTTCGACAGCTCACTCAGTCGATAGATGCTGGAAAAGATTCTCTGCTCGAGATACGACGACGAGCATTTTGACGAAAACAATGCCGGAATGGATTTTCGAAACTATGGCCTGACAGGACTGGGATATCCGGTGTGCTGTGGTCCGGAATGACCAAGATGAGCTCGCCCGTTGATGGATTTTCCTTTTCGCAGAGGACATCGTGTGGCTTGTTATGCACTCGTACCTGCACAATTCAACGGCACACCACCGGTTGCTGTCCGAAGGGGCTTTTCGGTTACCGTGCTGAGTGCACTGCAGAGAGCGGACTCAATGAAGGGGAACGGACAATCGCTGGAAAGACTGCTGTCATAACCTGCTGTTGTTCCCAGAAGCACAAACCAAAAGCACCCCCGCCCACCCTCACACACGGGGAATTATTGTAATTTGTGTTCCTGGCAGGGCTGGGATATTCCTCATCTTCGTTTGATTCCAATTACACTGTGGGTGGGTGTGTAGTCGCTCAGCCACCTCCCACTCAGACTCTGATCTCTGCGCTGATATCTGGCAGCAGGAGCACCTTTCTTCTCGTGCGGGTGGTGGTTTGGTGGCGAGCAACAAAAGCTTATGTCAAGTGGATGTGAATCTATCGGCGGGCATTCCCTCATCTAACCGTTGCTCGTTCTCCAACTGCTGTTGCTGCTGCTGCCGCTGCTGCTGGTGGCGGTGGTGGTGGTGGTGGTAATGCCTTCTGTGAATTCACGCGGTAGTGGGCTGACACACACTAAAGAGTCCTTGTCACCAGCAGAGCTGATTGATGTCCCGGCGGCAGCAGCAGCAGTAGCAGCAGCAGCCGGAGCAGCAACAACAGCACCAGCAGTGGTTACTGGCGGCGGCGGCAGCGGTGCTACTGCTGGTGGTGGTGATGGTGGTTGGCAGCATTGGCGGCGACGTAATAATTTACGGAAATCCTTTGTGCTCAATGCGTAAATGCGGGGGATGACAAGCAGCAGAACGAAGGGGTCCCCAGTGCAGAGCGAAGCAGCGCTTCATCTCTGGCGCTGTGCATGTGGCTGAAGTGCCAGCGGCGCGGCACACTGGCCAGGCCGAGGGAGGCGAGCGAAATCGCGTAACCCCATGCGAATGTGTATAGTTTATTGAACGAAAATATTTTGTAAATGTGCTTCGGGTGTGCTGTTGCTGTTGTCGCTGTCGTCAGCATCGCTGCCGCCGCTGACGATGATGGCCTTTTCTGATTCGGACAGCTGCGTTGGTTTTTGAAAGGATTTCCGATTTTTGTTAAAGGATATTCCAGTTTTTTTTTTGTTTTTGTTTTTACGAGAGTGTTCGATTATGTGAACAATTTGGGGGGCGGATGATGAAGTTTGATTGAGTGGTGGACATGGTCTTACGATGCAAAACGGACAAAAGAGCATACAAGGAGCATGACATGCTGGATTCACAATAAATGTGAAGTAGAGCCAACGACAGGTTCAGATAGGAGTCTAAGGTGAACGGAGTGCCGCAGGCTGGAGTGGTCATGCCCTTGCTGAGACATTGAGGGACGTTCTCCTGGGCCGTAGTTTTTCAACCTTTCTGCCTGTGCGGGCCTCCAGGCTCGAGGCCTCTCCCAACATACAACTGTAGCGGATATTAAAGACGTCTTATTGAAAGGCCGTCACGAACCCCGTTAAAGTGGCCACAGGTTAAAAATAGCATTCAACTCCTACTACTATCGTCTAGTGGGCAAGAGTGGCTGAAGTTCCGCAGGGAGATGTCCAGTGGCCTGTGCTTTTCGATCGAAGCAAGACGGATCAGATTGTCTGATCAAATGAGGAGGAAACTTAGAATCTCAGGAAGTGCCTCAGGGAGCAGATCTAGTCGATCGCCAACACCCACTGGCTAGTAGTGCCGCAGGGAGGTGTCCAGTGGCCTGTGCTTTTCGATTGAAGTCAGGAGGGTCAGATCAAATGAGGAGTAAGCTTAGAGGCTCCGGTCAGATCTTTGTGCTAGGAGGCCAGATGCCATGAAGTGCCGCAGGGAGCAGAGATCTGGCTAGAAGTTTGTGCCTGCGGTGCCGCAGAGAGGTGTCCTGCAGCCTGTGCTTTCCGAAGAAAGTCAGAATTTCTGTTTAAATTAGGAGTAACCTTAGAACCACTGCTCAGAACTTTATGCTCCAAGGTCAGATGGCATAGAGTACCACAGGGAGAAGTGATGTGGCCTGTGATTTTCGACTGAAGCTAGGAGGGTCAGATTTTCTTATCAAATGTGGAGTAAGCTTAGAGCTCCTTCCACTGCTCAGAACTTAAGGCTAGGAGGTCAGAGGACATGGAGTCCCGCAGGAAGAAGCGACGTGTCCTTTGTCTCGCGGCTGACGCCAGGAGGGTCGGATTTTCTTAAACTGAGAACCTCTGCTCAGAACAAGGGGATCGAACGACGTGGAGTTCCGCAGGGAGCGGCCACATGACCTATGATTTGCGACGGAGGAGAAGAGAGTCAGATTTTGGTAGCCTTTGTTCTTCAGTTTATCTCAAATCGACTGTACGCCACGAGTAAGTGCTCCACAACCTGGTTCCATTAAATCATAAAACCTCTCTGCTCAGAATCAACTTAAACTGCATGAGTTAACAGAAAAGAAAAAAACGCCAGACACCGCCTGATGCTGAATGAATTGAGAAAATCTCCACGATCAACTTATCAACACACAATCTCCCGTCGCATCTGGAACAATGACGCTGCAGTGTAAACCTGATTGACTTGCAAATGAATTTCTCCGAACCGTCAACCCTGATCGATGCCAGGGCAACGCAAGCGAAGAACATGCACAGGAAACCCCAGCGTCAGGTAGCATGATCATCGACTTCATCCCACCACACCAACCCACCCCACCGGCCCGCATCTATGCGCCCCACCCCTTGCCCACTTCCGTTCGTAGCGCGACTCGATCAAAGAGCCACCTAATTGATTGTCTAATAGACCCACCACACACAGCCACAGATACTCTGTGTGCATCTGAATCTTTCGGGCGGCCACGCTCCCCCCCTTAGAGTGTGGAATTCTCGAAATAGAAGTTCAGTCAGATACTCGTACTCGTCGCTGTCTCGGTCGTCTTATCACTTGCGGTCTGACAAGCTTACGACCAGATTACGCAATCAGTTGTGTGTATCCGATTGTGGCAGCGCAGCTTATGACAGTTCGATCGGTTTTCAGTGCCCGCGCGCACGCCAAGACCTCCAACCGCAGACCAACAGAGAGCGAACGTTGGGTGGGTGATACAAAGTTTCCGATCTAAGAACGTGGTGATACGCCGCGCCGCGACGTCAAGAGAGACAGACGACACAGAGAAAGAGAGACGCTCGCGCATAAAGTTAACTATTCCCTCGGCGAGAGACGAGAGTTAGTCGACGTTAGAGAGTGGAAGCGATCGGTTGTGCAGTGAGTGAAGCATTCTACTCATCGGCGAGTTGAATTGCGCGAAGTTTTACGTTTTTTTTTTTGACTTGTTCGCGTGTGTGTGTGCGTGTGTTGCAGTGCAATTACAAGAGATCCTGCTTGGCTGCGAATCGGTAGGGAAAAATCAATTGAATTTCCATTTGCACACGTCCTTCTGCGCAAATCTGACAGATGCCCGATGCTGTGTGGGTGGGTTGGTTGCCGTCTGTGTGCGCGTGTGTGTGTGGGTTTGAATGAAAGTACTTCCAATTAGAATGGCTTGTCAATTGGGCAATTGCTGGCGGCCCCCCGTCAACTACACAGTGCACACTCGCCTCGTATCACGCCAAGTGTCAAGGTCCATCGGACATTTTCTTTTATTCCATTCACAGTTCATTTAGATTCAGTATCTAACTCGACAAATGGCTGCAAATATCCACACACCGGCCATCACATCATGTTTTTCCTTCGCTCGTTCCCCGCGCCATCGTTGTTGCTTGCCTACAGGCTGGCTACTGCCTTTTGCGCTTCGCGCTTTTGACTTCGCCTCTCTGCCTCTGCCTCTCTGGTTTGTTCGCTTTTGTTTTGTTTTGCGACGATTGTGGGCGAGAGAGAGAGCTCAATGGTCGGGCGGGATGAGATGGGGGTGCAAATCTGCTGTCACACCACGCTTTTGTTTGGGTTTCGGTTCGCTCTCGGGTGACGTCTTGCCTGTCATCAGTACGGCTGTACAGTGAGTCGCTGAACGATGCAAACAGTGCCATCAAATGCTGTTTCTATGCTTGTACGTGAGCTTGGGACCGAAGCCCTCGGCCGATTTGCCACGCCGCATGGTCAAGGTGGAGCGCAGTGGCAATGATTGCTTTGAATTTGGATTTGGACGGGGTTCGGTGATGCATATCAATGCGGTCTCGCGCCCTCTTTGTCCGGCGAGAGAGTCCTCGAGTGAGTCAGTGCGACACGGGGGCACTCGAAGGCTGCCGCTTGATGCGGAGGGTCATCGGAACACCCGCATAAAGTCAATTGACGCCTCCCATCATCTCATCAGCAGCTGGCCCACTTACTCAATTCAGGAAGGGGATGCTGTGACCTCTTTCCGCCTTTCAATTAGAGGCACGTTTTGTTTCTGATCTAGTTGCGCCGCCCCACCAAGGCAAAGGTCGCACGGTAATAGTCCCTTCCATCAGCTGTCCCCTCTCCACTCATCTACTCGGGCCGGCTCTGCGTCGACCGAGATACGAGCGCAGCTAGCTTTCTGCCGCAAATTGAATTTATTCATTTATTGAAAGAACTTTGATTTCATAGTTCAAAGACTCACTCGCAGGCCATCACCACTTTGGGAGTGCTGGTGGGCGACAATCGTTCGCGTTTGCTGGTGTCGGTCGACGGCTGGCAGTGACTGTGCTCCGAACATGCTCATGAGGCATGCAGAGTGCGTGCGTCGTCGCTTTGCCATCTAATACCCGAGATATTCCTAATCAGCCACTCGCTCTGGCTGTGTGTCTTGTTGGTCTCAACCGCACACAGGCGCACACGGAGAGACACAAGCGAGAAGCGATCAATGAATTAACTGGTATCTCGGCTGAAGAAGGTGTCAAGTTCGTCCTTGAGGCAAGCTCTTGTCGGCGTGGTGGCCTTTGACTGAAAGAAAAAAATCGTGTCAGCAACGCGATTTAAATTTTTTATTAGATTTTAACCATTCTCTCCACCCTCCTTCCCCTCCAGCAGAGCAATCGTGTGAGAAACGGTCGTTGGCGTGCGTTTGTTTTGGAAAAGAAAACGGTCTTATCGCAGCGGCCGGGGTGGGATTGAATGGATTAAGCGGACTAAAGTTTATCGCATCACCAGTTAAGTGGTTTATTTTCAGTCATTTCGTGGGACTTTGAAACGAAACAAATTGATACGGCGTCTCTGATTGACGTCCATATCTGCTGGAGGTGGTTGGCTGCGGAAAGATCTCGCCCTCTCAGGGGTGCGGATGCGCTTCTAATCGCATTTTGCGACTTTTCGACAACAGTGACTCAAGATACGATTAAAAACCAAAACGATAACAACAACTGACCGATCTGAGTCACGTCCCATTAGCCTTTGCAAGTGCTTTCACGTCTGTGCATAAATCATCGACCCTCGCGCGTTTGTCGAATGGTATCATTTGTTGTTCACTATCTGAGCTGGTGTTAAAGTCCACCTCTTATCGGTCGCTCACGCTCCAGTTAGCTTATCCAGAAAATCAACAGAGACTGCGTTGCAAACTCATAACGAAGTTTCTTAATGCGTTCGACTTAATAGGACGCCGCACCTGGTGGGGTTCAATTGCATTTGCATTTGCATACTGCGTCAGAACGGTGGCCTTATTTGGCAAGAAATCAAAATGGATTTTTTCCGTGAAAAAGCGAGCAATTATAGTGCTTAATAATGTCGGGTGAACACGTTTCAAACGTGACCCTAGACAGACGATCAACGGCCAGAGGTGGCTGGGTTAAGTAGATGCGCTACGTGGTTACAGACAGGAATCGACTGTAAGCTTAGGAGTCAAGGGAGCAGCAGGGCCTTCCTTTCATTGTTTCACATTTTAGTTCGCTCTGTGCGGGCAACAGGTTGTGTGACGACGAAACAGAGAACCAGTGCGTCTGGGGCGGTGAAGAACTTCCAGGCGGAAGTCATGGCGAACAGGGAAACCCTCTCCTGATTGAGGTGGAACGTGAGAGCCGCCTGCGATTTCTGCATACTAACGGATAGCCAAGCTGCTATAAAATCCCTAACATCGCTCTCTTTAAACTCCAAAGTAGTCGTGAACTCTCGCTCATCTCTTGACGAGATATTCGAAGAAGTTCGAATTCACCTGTGCCGGATGCCAGGCCACAGAAACTACAAAGCTAATAAACTCGCTAAAATCACCACAAAACTGCCAGTCAATGTAGTCTATTGTAGACGTAGGTACTCCCCTAGTAGCTATCTTCAAGTTACATCTCAACCTTCTCATCAAACAGAGAGATAATGCCAGATGGAGAACAGGTGCCACTTGCCAAATCTCCAAACAAATCTAGTCCGCCCTTGATCCTAAAAGATATGACAGCCTGATCTCTCTCGAAAGATCCAACATTAGTACCGGGCATTGCCCTTTAGGTCTTGAGGTCAGACCAGGGCTATTTTCAAACGACTTCTACCGGAGCTGCGTCAATGAAGAGGAGGCAGAAAATGCACAACACCTACTCTGTAGCTGCCCAGAACTCGCCTCGATCAGAAAAGCCACATTAGGCTCATTCTTCTTCTAAACCACCTCAGCAAGGCCACAGTACAACTAATAGTGGCTGCCTCTCATAGAAAACACGCCAGCCCCAACCTGCTGTTATCGACGTGTCAGTACAATGGATCTATTTTAACCTAAGGGCACCATTAAAAGCCATTTGTAATCTAACCTAACCTAAGGCGGTGAAGAAGGACCTCAGACTGAGATCGTGTCGCCAAGAGAATAGACAGACAGACTATATCTCCGCTGCTCCTGCCCGCCTCTTTTGTTTGTTGCCTGGGAGCTCACCATTTCATTGAATTGAGTGAGGATCAGCATAGCCTCGAACCTATGGATCACACCAAATCAGGCGAGTGGCAGTAGAATGATCTCAGTTCACTTCTTCAGTCATTTCAGTCGACCATATGTGGTGACCCGTGGCGTTGTGGGTATATGTACGGACCCCGACGCACATGTACCCACGTGTCTAGATTCGACCCCTGGTTACGACAACATATTTTCCGCGGCCTCATCTCTTTGCAGTCACTGACAATGCTCACAGGGTATTCCTGTCTAGAAAACATTCTCAAAATTGGCCGTTCTGAGGCAGTATAAAAATGTAGGTCCCTTCCACTGAAAGAACAATAGCACGTACGACACAAGTGGTTGCTGTAGAACCATCAGTGACTACCATCACCATGGGAACGCACATCACGGTGCCCACAGAAGTCAGTTAGTCAGTCTTCTGCTCCCACCCGCCTTTCTATAACCAAAACAGAAACCTGGTCCCAAAGAATGTGAAGTGGTTAAAGAAATCTGTCTTTCTCCACTACACCTCCCGACCGACAATTTGGTGAACCTTCGTCCGCAGTGACTATATTAAAAAAAAAAAAGGTCAACAAGATCGAAGACGCTAGAGAAACCCATCCTTTAGCAATCTTCATCTTTAGACCGACATTTTTGGTCAGCCCTACAAGTACAAAATTTAAGTTTTCAGACAAAATCTCAGTCAAACACCAGGCCACCAGAATCCCAGCAAAAGCAGTTGGTATCAGTTCAAAATCTGCTCATCTCGTCGGATTTTGCCTATATATCGGAAACAGAGGAACTTAGCGAAAAGTTCTAAAGACCGACCTTGGAGCTCTGAGGGCGGCCTATTATATGTACACTACCCCCTCTACACCATATTGCCTCGTAGTGGTTAAGTTGATGTTGTTTTAAATTCCATCGTAAAGATCAGATTTCAAGCTTTACAGTTGCCCTGAGCACATTTGCCATCAGACCTATCATATATCATCTACGTACGACATGTCTAAGCAGTTCTTTCTTCACGTTGCGAGTTGTTTACTTAACTGGTTTCGAGGTACACTACGGTAAGGTTTCCTAGCAAAATGATGTCAGAATAAGAATTAAAGGCCTCAGGATGGGGTATCGATTGGACTCATCAGTCTCCCCTCAGCTTCCCAATCTACATTCTGACAGAATTGAATTGATTTCCTATTCCACCGTGTAGATCTAACTACAGGATCTCCCTCAAGACCTTGGTTGTCCGAGGCACCACTTTCGAGACATTGTTGAGAGATAATGTTTTTTCGAATTTTACAATCGCAACCGGGCTGAAGTCGATGAAGGTCTTAAGAAGAAGCGAAGCTTTCTAAAAGTTTAGTAGCTGTCCTTATTTCGTCTCCAAGGGTCGTCTGCGGTAAGATCAGCCATATTCGAAGCTTATTATCTTATTAGGGCAAATGCCCCCCACGCAGAACCTCCAAAACCGGGACACCTTGTCCTAGATTAAGCCCCTGGACAAGGGGCCGGTGCATACATTACTTCACCTCCAAGCGGTTACTGTAGAGGCTATCCCGAGGGCGCCACTAGCAGGCTGTATGTCAACTTGATCCGCGCATTTACCGGGTTGCTGGCATCTCGCCATGTTAAGAGCAATTAACATCAAAATAACAGTCAACAACAAAAAACCCTGGATACTCAGGCCCGTGCCTGTTTGTCGAGGTGATGCATAGTCGGGATCGCAGGCGATTGTCACTTGGTCTGAAACGCAAGCTAATGGCACTCACCAAGATATTGAGGAAGCCCAAGAAGGAAACATCACCCAATGAGAAGCCAGAGATCGTCAACACTGACATGAGAAACATGATTAGTGTTCCAAAGATGACTGGATCTATCATTGGTGTGTACACTGACAAACAAGACTTCAGTCAGGTTAAAATTAAGCCAGAAATGATCGGACGCTACTTGGATGAAATCTAGTCCACACACAAATCCGTCAAGAACTGCAGGCCCGCTGTTGTTGCCAACCACAGCTCTCGTTTTATGCTGCTTAAGTAAAGAGATGCGACTGGTATCAAGTTGAAAGAAGCTAAAAAGACCTCTGATTGAGGAGGTACTTGCTGACATTTCTGGCGACCTGGTGTCCCACTCTGAATTGTCGGGCTGTTTTGACTTATTTTTCGCATATGTCTCGTCATAGCTGAGTCTAGGGAGATGTTGCAACTGTCTATGTGGGGGATTTGGGAATGGGCTGTCCATTGGTCATGAAGCTCTCCCCCAACTGCCTCACGCTCCTCTTCACCACTGTTATTGGCCTGAGAACATAAACGTTTTGAGTAACTCGTTCAAGGTCTTTGGATATGGTTTATAGAAGCGAAATGCTGTGACGGGCAACATTCAATATCAGAGGATGGGCCATCTGCCGGGCTTGTCGGCGTCCGCACCCCACTTGCTCATCCTCTAGAGTCAAAGTTGCTTTTACGTCATTTCCCACAATGACACAACCCTTAAAGGTTTCAAGGAACTGACCCACCGAGTAACGAAATGCAATGAATCACAACCCACGCACCCACTTACCATCCCCAAACCCGCCCTCAAACCAGTCAAAGAACTCCTCGTCTTTCAGTTCACATTCCGGCGATAAATTTCTAGAGAAACTTCCATTCCAGATTAGATTAGAGCCCCCTACTCACAATCCATCGACGATAACGACACACACACACTCACACCATTCCATCTAATCACGCAGTTTGTGTGCGTACGTGATACGATATGCGCGCTTATCGCTGACACCCGCTGCTATCTCGCGCCCCCAATAATGACACCTTGTTTGTGGCTTCATTTCAGCTGACTGGGCGAAGCTAGCTTGTTCGGATTCGAGTTCCACAGAGACGCGCCCGAAATGTTGCTCGAACTGAACTTCAAGCAGCGGAATGCAACGCTGCTTTGCATCTGTCTGCTGGGCCTGGCCATCTCCGGGCTGGCCAAGGAGACTCCGTATCTGTGCTTGACATTCCTCGGGATCACAGTGTTCCTGGCGACGGGAAACCGGGTGACTCACGTCTATGCGGTTGTGACGACATTGCCAAGGGATATCAGGTAAGCCAAGAGATTCCTCAGTCACCAGGCCAACATCCTCACTCTCTTCCTTGCAGAGCTGCATATCGCTTCTTCATGATTCAGTACATTCTGCAGAAGTTTGAGTGGAAGAACTGGACGGTGCCGAGGGTGTTCCAAACGCTGCTCAAGAAGCACCCGGAGAAGCCGGGCTTCCTCATGGACGACCGGGTGCTGACATTCCAGGACATCGAGGACTTGAGCAACAAGATCGCGTCGTACTTCAAGTCGGAGGGGTTGACACGCGGCGACTCGGTCGCTCTGCTGATGGAGACGCGGCCGGAGTATTCGTGCATCTGGCTGGGTCTCTCGAAGGTGGGCATAGTCACGGCGTTGATAAATTCAAATCTCCGCAAGGAGACCCTGCTGCACTCGATCAAGGCGGGCAACTGCAAGGCGATCATCTTTGGAACCGAAATGAGCGCAGGTAGGCAACGAATTTTTCGACTGTGAGCCAGACTGAGTGAGAGTTCACTTCACAGCCCTGAAGGACATCCTGGGTGCGGAGGATGTGAAGAACCTCAAGTTGTATCAGTTTAGCGACGAGGAGCAGAGGGATTCCGAGAAGTTTCTCATCCTGGACAACGCCACAGACCTGAGCGCGGCGCTTAAGACGCACAAGCCCACCGACCTGACGAAGGACATCGCAGAGGGCAGCCCCAAGGACAAGATGGTGTACATCTACACTTCGGGAACGACCGGCATGCCCAAGGCCGCCGTCATCACTCACTTAAGGTTGGTTTGCCGCCCAATCCCTCTCACATCTCTGAAACCACCCTCTCTCTCCCACTAGGTACATGTTCATGGCAGTGGCAGTTCATGAGATGCTCGGCATTCGTGACGACGACGTCATATACAACCCCCTGCCGCTGTACCACACGGCCGGAGGCATTGTCGGCGCCGGCAACCTCCTGCTGCACGGAGTGACGATGGCCCTGCGGAAGAAGTTCTCGGCGACAAACTTCTGGCCGGACTGCATAAAGTACAACTGCACGGTGGCCCAGTACATCGGCGAGCTGTGCCGGTACCTGCTGTCGACGCCGCCCAAGCCCGAGGACACCAAGCACCGCGTTCGACTGATGTACGGCAACGGACTCCGACCGCAGATTTGGTCGCAGTTCACGTCGAGGTTCAACATCGCCGAGATCGGCGAGCTGTACGGTTCGACGGAGGGAAACTCGAATCTAGGTAGGTGTCCTGCGACGCTCTCTGCTCTGACCAGTCAATCATCTCTCTCTCTCTCTCTTCGCAGTTAACGTGGACAACCAAGTGGGCGCGATCGGCTTTGTGCCCGTGTGGGGCGAGAAGGTCCACCCGGTGATGCTCATCCGGTGCGACGAGGACACTGGCGAGCCCATTCGGGCGCCCAACGGCCGCTGCATCAAGTGCAAGCCCGGCGAGCCCGGCATATTCTTGGGCAAGATCAACCCAAAGCGGGCGGTGAACGCGTTCAGCGGCTACGCCGACAAGAAGGCCACCGAGAAGAAGCTCATCCGGGATGTCTTCCAAGAGGGCGACGTCTACTTCAACTCGGGCGACATCCTCGTGAAGGACATCCTCGGCTACTTCTACTTCAAGGACCGCATGGGCGACACCTTCCGGTGGAGGGGCGAAAACGTGGCCACGTCCGAGGTGGAGGCGATCATCACAAACGTCGTCGGCCTGCAGGACTGCGTTGTCTACGGTGTCGAGGTGAGTGACAAGTGAGTGCTTGCGAAGCCACTTTGATTGACGTCTGGTTTGCTTTCAGATCCCCCACATGGAAGGCAAAGCTGGCATGGCCGGCATCGTCGACCCCGACCGCAAGGTCGATCTGCATCAGCTCTCCGCCGGCATTCGCGGCAGTCTGCCCGCCTACGCGCAACCGCTCTTCATTCGCCTGCTCGACGAGATGCCAAAGACGGCCACGTTCAAGCTGAAAAAGCGCGACCTCCAGACGGAGGGCTTCGACATCACCAAAGTGAAAGACCCCATCTACTTCCTGAACAAGGACGGCATCTACCGCGAGCTGACGCCCAGTCAATTCGAAGACCTACAGACGGGCAAGGCGAGAGTGTGAGATGTGTGGGCGGCGAATTTCGGATCGGATTATGCAGAGGCTTAGATTTAAGTGTTACATTTACAAATTCAAATTCCAACGACGTGCTGTGCCTTTTTATGTTTAGACAAAGAAGCCATCGAAATGACATTCTTTTTTGTTTGTTTTCCTTTCCCCCCTCCCACCCTCTGTTTTTTTGATTGTGCAAGGTTGCTGTTTGTTGGGTATAACAGTTTGCTAAAGATTCCAAATAAAGTACTGACTAGATCACTATGAGTAAGAAAACGAGGGGTTTTTAGTGATGATCATGTCCCCATCTCGAGGGGGGACAACCAAGCCATCAGACATCCACTTCTCCGCTTGCTAAACGCCTTCCAGTCAAAGTGGCCATTAGCGGAATCGGATGTCACGCCATTTTATCATCACCCTATCCTCGACCGCCATCGCCGCCAACTGGACACACATGAATTCGGCACGCCGAGGCACGTGTGGTGGGCGACAGTATTCGTTAATTCCTCACAGAGCTACCCAACAGCCCCAAACGCACACTATTCAGCGCGACCACAGTCAACACACACGAGCGAGACACTACACAAACAACAACAAGAGAGCGAAAAAAAAAGCATAAACAAGCGCAAGGATAACAACAGCCAGCCAGTCCCCGGAAAACATCGAAAAGACTACGAATTGGCGAGGGAGTCGGCACGAGTGTGTATGGTGCGATGGCCAAGGGCCAGTGGTGTGCGGCCGGGTGGTGGGTACACACTCCGAAAAGGACATTCATCCATTTCGCACTGATGGCTTGTGGGCGCTCTATAGCGATTTAATCTCATTGGAAAGCGCCCAACAGCTGCGACTGCAAAGCTTTCGAATTATTGGGAAATTTAATTTTTCCCATGCGTGTTGTCGGTGTTGCTCGGAGAGGGAGCCCTCCGTCCGAACGACCGACCGACCGACCGACCGTCAAACCAGGCACCGAGCGAGTCCTGCCATCGCCACCAGCACCAGTTCTTCTCGTTTTTTTTTTGTTTTTCCTTTTGCCGCCCCCCTTGTTGTTGCTCAACACACACAATAGTGATCTGGATTGCGGGCGACCCCACCCTCCTGGCAGGCACTGGGTCACCGGGCGGACACAGACCATGATCGGAATTTAGTGACAAATCGGGCGATTAGAGTGTTTCAAGTCCTCTCTCTCGGCTCCTTCAGGTGCAGGTTTTTCCCACCCAATCCGCACGCTCCATCGTCGATTGCCAAAAGTATCGTGGCACCATGGACACTTGCTAAAAATCCATTTTACAACGTGAAACGAATAGTTCTAGGGAAATGATTCGTGTGAATCGTGCATTTGGGTCTCAGTCTGTGTCTCAGTCCGTGGCCTGCCATCCCCTGTGCACGGCGAGGGTGGGTGGGTGAGAGTTGGTGTCGGACAAGGTGCTGCTTTTCCCATTAGTCATTCTGAAAAATATTCCAAAAAATGTTTTATTATATTCGCTGCGTTTAAAGTGGAATTTAATGCGATTGTTTGGCTGTGTGTGTGTGAGAGAGAATAAATGGCATTCGGTGAATTCTGTGTTGTTCACCGAAAATTTTATTCGCCCGATATCCGCACCGAGGACATGTGCGGGCATGCCGGAGGATGGGTTTTATGATGGCCTCTCATGGATTTATGTTTATTCGAAGATAGTGTGTGGCGCTGGTGGCGGCGGAGGGTGGCAGCACATTTCCTTTGTAAACTAGCGGTAACGGCGAAATGGATTCGTTAGAATTTTTATTTTATCGCTCATTTCCGTGCGCTGTTGAGTGGAATTTTATTCGAAAACATGCGACGATGGACGATGGGGTGGGGTGGGGTGGGCTTATGCTGATGACACACAGTGTGAAGGGTGGAATGGGATGGAAGGGAATTTGGAGCACATTTTAGCGGAGAATGAATAATTGCTTGCTGACTCAGATTGAGTGGAAATGAACACGCATGGCTGAATGTCCACTGGACAGGTCCACGCCCTGGTGAACGAAGCAACAATAAACGACTTATCTGGCACCTCAAGACATGATGGACACGTGGGGGCATAGTCGAGTCGAGTGGCACCCCCTATCCAAGTCACTTCGAGTCCATCGCGAGACAATGATCGACTCAGCCTATGGCACGAATCATGAATTAGTCATAATCTCGTCTGGAGGTGAAAATTGATGGTAATTGGTAATAAATCGGTGATAAATGGCTAAATCTTCGAAATTGACCATAAGTGGGTAAGTGGAGAGGGGCGGAATTTGGGAGAATGAGTCGCTAAATGGAGCAGAGAGAGAAATATTTAAAACAAGACACCATGGCTGGTCTGTCTCCAGAAAGACCGAGCTGAGCTGGTGTTGAACTGTGACAACTATCGAGCTTTCGTAGTGAACAGCTGAAACCATTTGTGGCAGAAGGTGTCCACCATCGACTGAATTTTCACACTATGGCAGATCCCGACAAAACCTCAAGAGATGCAGGTCAACACTCACCGCCTATTCGTCGATTTGAAGGTTGCACATACTTAAGCGTATTCGGATCCAACATGTAGAAGGTGTGGACAGCCCAACTCGTCGTCCCTTCCGACCCAACGCAACAGAGAACTTCCTCAAACAAGATGGCGCAACCGAGAGAAGACCCAACCAACTTGGTATGCGCAACAGGAAGTACATAGCTGGCGAAAGATCGCACTTATACACTATGGCGAAAGTAGCCAACGTAAGCGCTTAACATGCTTGCCCGAAGAATCTGCTACACCTTCTTCACCTCTGGCTACAGATGAACGATGAACGATACAGAGAACGCTTCAACGTTGGCCACAAACAACCACTTCCATAGTTGCCTTTAGTGTCCCACTGCCTACTGGCTGAAGTTCTTTTCCAGATTCAACCACCCTCTGTAAGACCGAGTAGCGACATGAATCTAGCCAGGCTTATCCGAATCCACGGAGGTAAGGTAGCTGCTCAGCGTGGCTCCGAGTGAGAAAGACGCCAGCAAGCTCACAGTCCATGAAGAGCTTGGCTTCGTCTTGACGATTCACAGTCTCCACGCCAAGAAGACAGCTGAACAACAGAGGAGGGTCTCTTATTTTAGGTAGAGGTACGCAGACGGGGTGCTTCACATGAGAACCTATTTAGCACTCTGTGCCGTTTTGATGCCATCGCTTTACACGATTGAGGGGCATAATTGAGACATTTCTAAAACCAACTTGAGGATTTTATGAAGAAGGCATCTCATCAAGTGAGTTGAAGAAGCGCCTAGCAAGCGCAGCGAGCGCCGTGAAGTTACAAAGGAGATGTGGTATGTCCGCTTGGAAAAACCTATCTGCTTACTATCTGACAGTGTGTGGGCTTTGGCGATGTAGGGAAAATTTTTGACTGCGTTGCCCATTTTGGAGCCTTCGGCGTGGATCACCAGTTAAAGTGCTTGTAAACTTGCCGCCGTTTGAGGTAGAAGCAACTCGAGCCACCGAATTCCAACCAAGAGGCAGTGGGAAACTGAAGGCAGCTCGGTAGTTGGTTGGGCCCAAGATTGAAGCCCAAGAACACACAAGAGCCAATCAATGACAAGAAGGAACTGTGATGCAAAAAAAAAACTCACAAATCATCAATGCGTTGCATCATCTGTCTGACATCCTTAGCCCACTTCACCTTCCTTCCACGTCTTCCCGCTCACATGAAGACCAAACAAACAGAAAAGGCGACACTCCTTGTCGTCTCATTACAACTCAAAAACCAAACAAAAAAAGAAAAAAAACCATCATCACCCAATTTGGACGTGGCGGTGCCTAAATTCCAGTCATGCTCGTTAATTATCCAAACAAGAGCCGCCAACAAGCTCTCTCGCACTGTTTCTTCACCTTCATCATTTCGCACACCCCAGTGGGTGGGGAGGCAATGGCACAGGCACACACCCAATACACTGCCTAAAATTTTGGGATAATTGCTGCCGCGCGCGGCTGTTCAACATTACCTCGATTTGGTGTTTATTGGCGGCGACGAGGACGACGTCGGCAGCAGCAGCAGCAGCGGCAGCGACGGCATCACTCTACATTTCGCCAACGTGTGTATGTGTGACATATTTTGCCATCATTAAAATTTCCTACCGTCAATAAATCCCCAGAAACAGTCCCGCATTCGAACCCGCCAGCCGCCACCCCCGACCGCCGCACCGGTCGCGCATTCCGCCAAGCGTAACGCAATTATCACAAAACTTTTATGAGGCGATGCCACCGATGGCTTAGCGGCTGTAGCACCAGTAGCAGCAGCGGCAGCATTCAGATGACGACTCGGTGTGCGTTTTCGGTCGAATTCCAATGCTTCCTCGGCGTGGCGTGGCGCGTCGCAAATGCTTTTAATTTTTCCAAATTTACACGCAAATTTCTGTCGTAATAAGTCTTCGTTAGTCCAATTGGACAAGGGGGTGGGGGGTGGATAGGGTGGGATAGAGGGTGGCGCACCAGAAAGAGGAACTTCAAAAAATCTGCGTCCCGTCCAAAATGAGAATTATGGCAATTTTACGATTCATTTGGATTCCAAAGGGGCGGAGGTGGTGGTGGCTGAGTCGAAAAGTCACTCACTACCATCTGCACACACACCCACCTCACATGGGGTGGCGCCGGTGGCGGCTGTCTGAGATGGACATTATGACGCATTTGGTATTGAACAAACTCAAATATTGAATTAAAGCCCGGCTAGCGTAGCTCCGCATTAAACAAAGAAGCCGGCTACGCGAGGGCAGGGATGTAGGAGAAAAAAAATCGCTCTCTCTCTCCCCCCGATGGCGTGGCGGTGGCGGTGGCGATAAATTTGTCATATCGTTCTTAATGCCCTTCGTTTGGGGAAACGGGAATAATCCGAATTTATGGTTATAGATTTTTGTAAATGTGCCACACAGAGGGCGCCCCGCACTCTCGGGTCCTCGCTCTCGGCTCTGGGTGGTGTGGTGGTGGTACTTAGCGCAGAAACGGAGAGAACAGCACCAGCAGCAGCAGCAGGAGCAACAGTGAAGCAAGACGAAAGGACCTCTCGTCGTGGTGGTTGCCTTTGCATCTGAAAATGTTTCGGTGGCTCTTTTTTGTCGCACATGTTGTTGTCGGTATCGGAATGACTGTTGGGTGGGTGTGGGGCGGGAGTAGGAGTTTCATGGAATACGGGGCATCATCTGGCGCGAAAGTCAAGTAATTGGCGAGGCTGAGGACACCCATCAGGACACATTGTTTACAGGTGTGCGCGGGCGCGCTCCACCTTCCGTATAATTGCTCCTGTGGATTTGAACTTTTTAAAGTTCTTGTGCGCTGATGGTGCCGTGCCGCTGCTGCTGTTACCGCCGCCGCGGCTGCTGCCACCGTTGGTCGTTATAAGTGAATGGCTGTGTGTGTGTGTGGGTGTATGGGTGGGGGTGATTTTTTCCTCCCCCTTGTTTTGTGTCGGTTTTTATCGTTCGGCGGTGTTGTTGTTCTTTTATTTGTGCGTACGTACTTTGGATTCGATTGCCAAATGGCACCCCATTTGGTTTTCTTTAATTTGTGCGGGAGCGGCCAGGATTCTCCAATTCGCTGTGCGGCGTGCGGGTGTGTGACACCGCCACTGGTGCAAGTTATGTGGATAAATGACAGAAGTGCTGTTATTTATTGGCTCAGGGCAGGTTTTCTGTTTTTGTGTGCTGTGCTGTGCCACCATGAGTGCCACTATCGCAACCAAGACGGAGCACAGGGACTGAGGCACGGTGAGCAGGTTTTTTGGATCGGCTCCTGCCTGTCGGGAGGGGGCGGGGTGCCGTATTTAGCATCCGCTC